>CM073606.1:39195561-39223061 GCA_037074985.1 Solanum bulbocastanum
ACCTTCATGTGAAGGGATTGAACACTGATTTAAATGTTCTATCTCTGCACATGACTTTGGAGGGAAGATTTTCAATATGCTGACCGACTATCCAAAGAAATTGGAAGGAGTTAGGCAGGCTTGGTAGGTCAAAGATTAGCTAAGAGGTCCAAAAATATAGGCAACTTCAGTGGTTCCTATTCTAAGGGTCCTGGTCAGTAGGTGTATTCAACCCGTCCAATTCAGTCAATTTTACCAGCTTCTACGACTGCCTATTCAGTGGTCACACAACAATCTCTGGCTCAGATGGTCAAAGAGGTTCTTATTCGTCAACCAACATGCACTCACTTGACTGAGGATGCTTCAACTGTGGTAAGATTGGTAGTCCCTTTAAGAGGGAACGCCCATACAAGCAGGTAGGCGGCCAGGCATAACAACAGGTAATGGTTGTGGTACCAACAGATGGAGGTGGTAATGGAAGAGGACCCCCACAGAGTGGGCAAGGTAATAATCAAGTAGGCCATGAGGCAAAGTAAATGATAATGCTATGAAGAGAACGACGCAACCAAGTAGAGGGGTTGTCCGGAATGATGATAGAGCTCAGTGTTACACCTTCTCGGGTAAGCTAGAGGCCAAGGCGTCTAGCACCGTGATAACATGTACTATTATTTTTTTGTGAACAGATGGCTTCTGTCTTATTTGATTCGAGATTCATGTTTCTATCCCGATTAAAAAGTTGGCGGTAGTAACCCATATGTACAGTGCTTGCTCTGTGATGTTTGTGCGTTGTCAGACTTGGGTAGAGTAGTAATCTTGGATATGGTAGACTTGATGTGGTCATTGCTATGACTTGGTTGTTGCCTTATTATGTTGTGCTAAATTCTAACGTTAAAATAGTAACTCTAGAAATCCTAGGTAAGGATAGATTAGAGTTGGAAAGTGTGTACATGCCTAAGCCCATAGAGACCATATTTATATTCAGGATAGAAGGCTAATGTGAAGGGTTGTTTGGTCTACTTGGCTCATCTTCGAGATTTAGTGCGGAGTCCCATTCTTTTGAGTCAATCCAGTGGTTTCAATATTTAGGAGGTATTTCCTACATGTTTACTTAGTACTCCTTTGAATAGAGATATTGATTTATGTATAGATTTGGAGTCGGGCACTCGCTCAATCTCTATCCCTTCTTATCGTATGGCTCTAGCAGAGTTGAGGGAACTCAAAACTCATCTTGAGGAACTCTTAGATAAAGGGTTAATTCACCCCAGTGCTTCACTTTAGGTGCTCCAGTCTTGTTTGTGAAGAAGAAAGATGGTAGTATGAGAATATGCATAGACTATAGATAGTTGAACAAGGTTACTATCCGTAATAAACATCTTATTCCATGCATAGATGATACTTTTGACTAGTTGTAGGGTGCTTCAGTGTTCTTAAAGATTGACTTGAGGTCAGTGTACCATCAATTGAAGATTAGACCTAAGGACATACCTTAAATAACCTTTAGGACTAGAAAATCAAGGCTAAATAATTTGAGGGTGAGAATTTGAACAAGGTCATGAGAAATGTGATGTCTGGGGAGACTCCAGATGCCACACTTGGCACGGGAGGGGTGCTCACTTTTAGAGGGAAAATTTGTGTCCCTCGAGTTATGACTTGATTCAAAAAGTGTTGACAAAGTCTTATTGTACGAGATATTCAATTCATCCGGGTGTAACCAGAATGTACTGGTACTTGAGTAAACTTTATTGGTGGGCAAGGATGAAGAGGGACATAGCTGAATATGTGTCTAACTGTCAAAACTGCCAACAAGTAAAGTATGAGCACCAAAGGTGTGCAATATTGCCTTAGAGAATGCTCATTCCTGAGTGGAAGTGGGAAATGATAGCCATGGACTTTGTGGTGGGAATCTCTTAGACCTTGGGAAATTATGACTTAATTTGGGTCATTGTTGATAGGTTCTTTAAATCAGTCCATTAATTCCAGCCATAGTGGATTACAACTCCTAAGTTGGCTAAGATTGATGTAAAGGAGATAATGAGGTTGCAAAGGATTCCCCTTTCTATAAAAAAAACTATAAATTACTATAATAAAAAATTTGAAATATTTCTAAAAACAATATGATCAAAGAAATCTACATTTGACTCTCCAAATAATAACTTTACACAAAGTGGAAGAAAGGGAATACTAGTTATTATATACTTATAATAACATTTGATGTTTTAATGTTATTTGATTGTTATAGAAGAATAATTTTACAAAGGATAATAATGATAGTTGTGTTATCATATCATATAGGTGAATCTATATCTATACTATTCTAAAAGTGGAAAATCTCAAAGATAAAAGATAGATAACAAAAATGTCCATTAAATATTAACTATCTATTTTGCCCTTCATTTAAATAAACCAAATACATAATTAAAATTTACCACTTCTCACTTCAGATGGTTGTCGATGACGTATATATACCTCCAGAATGGCACCAAATGACCCTACCATCATGATAAAAACTTTAATTGAGAAACATTCTGATGATTGTTTATTTATTTATATAAAAGAACGTGAAATCTAGAATGATTGCCAACACATACCTATATTATTTAAGAAGACTTTTAGATGATCAATATTCTTCTTTACTTATAGTATTAAATAAATTAGTCTTTGGAACTATGCTTTGCACCTTAATATCTAATTTCTAGTTAAAATTTGTATCATAAAATAGTGAATCAAAAATATAAAAGTTGTATAACTTAAGAGAATATTTGTTGTCATCAAAATAAAGAAGTTGATCAATTATAATAGATAGACAATAGAACATGATAGCATCTTGTAGGATCGTGCTTTAATCCTTATCCTCCTATCACTTTGTGACTCCTTCAAGTAGTACTACATGGTCTCCTTGTATAACTGTTCCAACAAAACATGACTCTTCCTCTCTTTTTATAATCCCAACATTATATGAGTCTCTTACTCTCCTATACACGGTTTCAAACATAAAAGTATATCTCATTATTGCTATTAAATATCAACAATTGCATAAAAATTAATTCAGAGCAAAACATTATTTGAAAAGCTTCTTGGGAAACACATGTAAGTAAGTATACATATGCGATAAATATCTTGGAAAAAGGAGGACAAAGAAGCTAGAAGTTGGTTCAATGACAAACCACCCAAATTCTGGAGGAAGTCACATTTTAGAACAACAACAAATTGAGATAAGATTTGACTAATTTTTGTGATTTATTCAATGGAATAAAATAATCATTCCGACTAACCTTTGCAGGCTTGTATTATCATGGATACTTGCAATTTTAAAGGCAAGGGAGAAACTTATACTTAGATAGCTTGAAAGAATGTAAATATATTCGATGAAAATAGCTAATCAAAAGAGAGAAATGGTGCTCTGATACCAACTTAATGTCATTGTAACATGTCTAAAGACATGAGAATTTTTTTTAAAAAAAAATCTTACCATAATAGAAAGTTCATTCACTCGAATACGTAAACTAGTAGAATAAATGAAAATAGAGGTAGCTGCATAAATTCATACTAGGGTTGGACTATTATTATTTCATATACAAACTATGAATGGTGAATAATTAAGTTTTGAATTGAATGGATGAACCTAATTTTACATGGTATGGGACCTTATGGAAATCCCATGCTCACTTGCAGTAAGCTACATATTCCCATGTAAGAGAGAATGCGGAAAATTTGATAACGATTGTTATAAAAAGGCTACTCAAATGAGATTTTATGCATCAATTGTTATTCCAATGGATGAACCTAGTATGTGGAATCGTATAGAACTACTTCATGTTGAATGTCCTAACTAAGAGTCAAAAAGAGGCAAACTATCCGGAAACAGAAGAAAATAACCTAATAAACTTAAAGATCATGTTTGCGACAGCATGACAAATGCTGAGAAATATATGTAACATGTAAGATATTGCATTAGATTACAAAGTTTTCAAGATACAAGTGCTACAATGTGGAAGGTTAAATACATGGAAAAGAGATTTAATGTGGAAGAAAATAGAAGCAATTAACAACTAAGGAAACGAGATTTGTTTAATTTTGGTAGCTACTTGTTTTTTGTTTGAAGATGTTTCCTTAACATTTGCTAGTAAAAATTTGAGATTCTTGTCACAAGTTTGTCATTTTTTTACAATTTAGAATCTGTACTCTTTGAAGCCTCTTGATTTGCCTTTATAATTCAACAGTTTCTTAAGCTAAAAAAGTTTTATTAATTACTTAAAATATTAGATATTAAAGCAAAAAATACTATGGAGCGATTGATTTAAATACAACTAATTTATAAAATACTTGATATTATATTCTACTACCAACACTCAATGAATATAGAAAAGTGTAACATAACTAAAAAGTTAACTTTATTAAATTCATAAAAATCAACTAATAAAAGGGTTATTTTTCTAGATACAAGCATAATTTTACCTTTAAGAAACAAGTTATATAATCTAGTAAAGGCAAATTAAGTCTTAAAATATTGTGATTATTAGTTTTAGTTGGCCTTGAGAATATTTTCTTGTTGCATGTCAACCCAATACTACCATAGAAATGATATGCATCAAAATCCGTCCAATAAAATAAAGAAGCATATAATGTAGTTATAGTATATTCTTCTAAAACAAGTACTTTTGTAATAATAACCAACAAATACCAACTCTTGATAAACTAAAATTCAACAGACACTAAATATTTTAGTTAAAATTAGAGAGAAAGTCATAGCTCAACAACCCCACCCAGAATAAATTATACACACCAATTTATTATTTTATATCCTATAGCAAAGAAGAACCCAATTAATTTTTTAACAAAAGAGAAAATTATGCAAAACACAAAAAATTTAAATATAATACCCAAAAATAGAAATATCAAACACACACCTAAAGAAATAGAAGAAAAAGACATGAATGGTACCACACATGAAGTAACGTGCTCGATTTCTTGATCTTGATTAGCCCAAAATTTTGCCTTCTGCTGATGAATGTGTTGACAAGCAAGTTGATTGTGCATTTGAGTTGAAAATATCTATGAAATCAATAGATTCTAGATAAGAGTTTAAGTGATCTCAAAGGAAAGGTATTGAGCATCCTTTAGAATCCACAAATGTAGGTCCCGACTGAACTCATTTTATCAAATTGAGGAGAAGATAAAATAATATACAAATATAATAAATATGTAATAAACACAAATAATAAAGTTAAATATTAATATAATAAACGACCTAATTTTTATCTATCGTTAATAATATACATAATAATGAATCAAAAACTATTATTCGAACTTCATTCGAATAGCTTCCTTGGAAACCAACTTTGGGTACCCAAAAACACACTTAGTAAAAGTGTTAGTACTAGATTAATATGAATCAAAATAAATGAATTAAATACTAACTTAATATAAAATCCGTCTTATATACATGGGAGGCCTTGCAAATCGATGATAATTTCTTCATCGGTCAATTTTAACATACAAAGTAAATGACTTAAACTAAATTTTCTGTCTTTTAAAATGGAGAGGCCTCGAAAATCGACATAGAGATTTTTTTTCATTGGCCAACTTTAACCATCTCTATTTAGTATAAATTACAATAGCAATAACCAAGAATATTTTGAGAAAAAATATAATGGAAACAACAACGATCAATAATTAATGAGCCACTAATAGAATCAAAACAATAATTAAACTATTTGAGAATAAAAGCATTAAACCATAATCATAAAAAGAAAGACTAGACCAAAGGAAACAACACCAACAGTACCTTAGCATAATCAAGAAAAACCAAAAAAAATACTAGAAATGTCTTTTTAAAAAAAAAGGACGGTAAAAACACTGAATATAGTAGCAAACAAAAGTTTTAACTAAAATAAAAAAAAATAATAAATCAACAAGCATATTAACACAATTCAACATAACTGTGAACGAGTAACATTCGAAATTAGTTTAAATAAAAAATAAATGCTTAAAATAACAATGGAGAAAACTTCACTGGAAAAGAAACCAAAAGTCGAATAATAACAGTAAAAATAGAGTAACAACGACCTGTAAAACATAAATTGATTTGTACAAAAAATAAAAAGAAGAAGAGATCTGCCTCATTTTCCGAGTCTCGCCGGATTTATCTTCACGATGTTTGGTTGTTGTCCACTAGAGTTAGAGTCACCACGGAGCTTCAGTTTTGGTTCAACAGAGTTGGAGCCACACTGGAGATGGAGTTTAGTGGGGAAAGGACTGCGGTCGTTGAGTCCTAAAGCTTCGTGGAGATGGCATCGTTGTTGTTGGCAATTGTTTTTTAACTGGAATGGTTGGGGTTTGGTTCTGTTTTTTTCGGAGAAAAAGAGTACGGAGGAAGTGAGGTGGGCTAGAGGAGATCTGGTGGTTCAGTTGCGCAAATGGAAGGGAAAAGTGAAGTGTTAGGGTTTCAGGAGGTGTGGTGGCGGCCGCTGGAAGAATTGGAAATGAGGGAGGAAAGCATTTTTAGGGTTTTTGTCAATTTAGGAAAATTGTAATTATCAACCACCACCTTTATTTTTGTTCAAAGTAAGGACTTAAATAGGAAATTTAAAAAATAACTTTTGTATGATACAATGGGCTCAAAAATTTGTGCTCAAAACCATTGGTTAATAAAAAAAAATATATGTCTATGCAATTTTTATATGTGTTTCAATATATTTCTAAACTGTGCTAAAAATATTTAAATAAATATAAATAAATGTAACGAATGTAATTAATGGATTGTGCTCAAAGCAATAAGGTACAAAATTAACAAATAAAAATCTTAGCATTTCACAAACAAGGAAAATTATTGATAAATCACATTAAAATTGAAAAACATGCATTTTGAACTATTTAACAAATAAAATATTTTAAAATACTAACTTTGCAAATATCAAGCCAAAAGTTGGTATCAAAAATGACAATGAATGAAACATTCTTATTGTTCTATAATTCACCTCTTTCATGAAACTCAACACTAGCATACATCACTCAGTTTTAACTGTATCCCATCAATGTTCATAAAAAACAAAAGATAAACCATTGAGTCCCGAAGCTTTGTCACTTGTGGAAGACTCCACCTCCTCGATTGTCCTTTTTAGAAACTTACACTTCTCCCCTCCAAATTGGTTGTGTAACACACCGTATCCAAAAACAAACCCCATTGTAGATTTCCAGAAGTTACAGGTGCAACCTACGACCCATGCTGGTGGTCCGTGGTTCGTATCTACAACCCCCAGACTCAAACCTAAAAATTTAGCTAAGTGTTAACCCACAGCCGAACCCACTGACTGTCGGTCAGGTCACAGACCATAGTCCGTGTCCATGGATCAGACCCTCAGAATCTAGCATCAGTCCTGATTGACGGTTGACCAGCACAGATAGTCAGTCGATCGATAGTCCATCGATCTCGTCCATTGGTGACCCCGACAGCAGTTAAGTCAGGGGTCTTTTGGTCTTTTCCTTGTGCATTGGACCCCTAAACTACGTCGTTTAAACCTTGAACTACGTTGTTTTGGTCAGATTTAGCCTACAAACATACCTAGAACTTACCTAAGTCAGATCATTCTTCAAAACTTATGAAAATTAGGGCGTAAGAGGACAAAGAGGTTAAGAATCCTAGTTCAAGAATGCAGCAAGGTTCCAGTAATTCCAACCCTGAAATCGAAAGATTTCTCCATGGAATTCGTCACCAAGTATGTGGGATTTCACTAGTGGGTTCCTTTCACCCATTAGGTCCCTAGAATTTAGTCAGAATCTTGATTCCCTTAATATTATCTAGACTTAAGGTTTCTTGAATGTTAGAATTGATTGGGTTTTAGCTGTTAGAATTATCCAAATCGTATTATCATGAATTCAGTATCGTTATTGCTCAGGTTCATGCATAAACTCAGAAACCTAGCTATGTAGTTCTTTTAGTTCATGAATTACACATGCTAGGACAATTAATTTAGTTATATATAAACATGCCTCACTTTTCTAATGCATTATTATCAGCATATTAATGTTGCATTCTCCGTTGTCATGTCAGTATTTTCAGCTATATAGTATTACAACATTTTAGTCATAGAGTGTTAATTACTTAATCATATGGGAAGCTTAATACTGAGTGGATTAGGGTCAGTCAAGATATACCGCGAGTTTACGATATTTTTAATATAATTCACTTAAGAGTTGTGTGTGTCTAGAGCCATTTTGTATTGGTATTAATGTGTTTTTATCGTGTTTGTAGGAAATAAGTTCAGACGTGGGAGTTAGGAGATAGCTGAAGAAATGTGCAGAAAAAGCCACCTACGGATGTGACTTATAGATCATAGGTGAAGGGTGTAGATCGATGGGCAAGGCATGGAGGAAAATCAGGGAATTCTTAATCAAGAGTGGAATCCTGATTACAAGTGACGGACTGTAGATCGACCTATAGGCCGTCCTGCAATTCCGTCAAATGGTTCAGAGAAGGTGGTTCCAGTATCTTATTTCAAAATTCAAAGTATGAAACTACGGAAGAGGATCTACAGACTGTGGATCGAGTCACGGTACGTGTTTTTCATTCATCATTCGGTACTGAGAAGTTGGAGATTTGTGAAGCTGAAAAATTGGCTAAGTCAAAAATCACAGAATGGACCTACGAAAAGTAGGTTAGTACACGGTTCGTAGGTCAGTCTCATCAATTACAACCGCATCCAGAAACCTTATTTCCTTATTTCATTTCCTTTTTAGTTAGGACTTGTTTTTCTATATAAAGGGCACGTAAGCCTCATTTTTTGTAGTTAAACATTGTTACTTTTGTTCTATTTTTTTTTTTTTGGAGATTAACTTGCAATTTTAGCAATTCTTGATTTCCTAGGTTCGTGTTGAAGATTTTGACTTTGAAATTCAAGTTGAGATTTTGGGTTTCTTTTACTTATTACGTAAGTTCATGATTTATTCATCTAAAAATATGAATTGTGTTCTTGCTACTATGGGTAATTAAATCCACAACTAGGGTTGTGAGAACCATGAGCGATTAAAAAGTATGAATAGTAACTAAGTAATTCTTGAATAGTGTTATCGCATACATTGATAATTCTTTTGTTTAGAAGTCTTTTTAGCAGTTGCAAACGTTAGAACTCGCCTTGTTGCTACTTGCCGGACCAATGAGGTAGTTAATAAGAAAAGAATTATCAACATAGATTTAGTGTGATACTATCTAATAGTCTAATGTTGATTGGTGGGAGGGTGAAAACTAAGTCATACATCTATGTGATGTCTAATATGAGGTAAAGGTAAGGATTAGTAAATTATACACACGTAGCTGAACCAAGGTGTGGAGTGAAATTCTCTAGTTGCCAGACCAAGGAATTAGAGATACCTAACTTATCATTTTGCATGTAATACACTAGGAAAGACTTACTATTACTAGGATTACAGCGTTATGAGCTTATGGAGAACACGTACACCCTAGTTACTTTCTCTTATTGATAACAACAAAGTTTGAATCCTATTCACTTGTTACTTGACAACAATCAATTATTTGATTCACAAACCCCCCCCCCCCCCTTTTTTACTTACTTGTTTCGTAAATACGTTGACAAAAAGAATATAATCATAACTTAAGAACATATTCCTCGTGGGATCGACCCCAACCTCCAAGTTGGGTTCTTTACTTGATAACGATCGCTTATACTTCTTTAGGGAGGTGTAATTTGAGCGTATCAAATTTTGTCGTTACTGCCGGGGAATAATGCTTTTAGATTAAGTTTAACTACATTATTTCTTTAGTCAATTATTTCCTAATTTTACTTTTTCTTTTGTTTTTTTTTCTCTCAGTTTCTTACTCTAGTGTATGCTAAGTACACGTAGTAAAGGTGAACCACTGACTCCTTACGATCAACAGAACTTTGTAAAGGATGAATAATCAAGGGGTCCAAATCAATCCTGTCGGAGGGAATCTAAGTGATGGAGCTGAGTTGCAGCCTTCTAGGGTTAGTAATAAGAATTTTGAAAATCAAGGTGTAAATCTATTGGGAGATGCATTGAGGGTATATAATCCACTGAGGCTACGTGATAAAAATAGGTTCGACTTTAATGCCACTGAACCTAAAGGACCTATTGTTCAACCTCTTCTACCTACGGGGTATACATTCATGGTGACGAGAAGTCTGATGCAGATGCTTACAGCGAGGGATTTGTTCTCTGGTATGGCATCAGACAATCCACATGGGCACATGGCCAAGTTGAGGAGTGTTTTCAAGAGTTGTGTTGGTCATTCGAATTTAGACATGGATGTCATTGGGTTGAGAGTTTTCCCTCCATCATTGACCAGAGATGTTGCTGTATGGTTTACTGAGCTTTCTTATAACTCAATTCACACATGGGATCAATTGTATAAAGTGTTCATGAAAAAATACATCCAGTGTCAAAGAATTTGAACCACAATGACAAACTTAACAACTTTGTAGCACTGCCTGGAGAGTCTGTGAGTAGTTCGTGGGATAGGTTCACTGCTTTCATAAAATGTGTTCCAAATCACCGTATTGATGATGAGTCACTGAACGAGTATTTCTACAGAGACCAAGATGACAATGGTAAGGTTATGCTTGATACTATCATAGGAGGATCATATGGTGAGTGCACTTTTGAGGAGATCACCGAGAAACTGGAGAATTCCCGAAACAATAAAGCATGGAGCACTCGAAATGCAGATATTGGAAGAAGCACTTTTGCAGTTCAATCTGCACCTAGTCAATCTACCGATGACATTCATGAAGAGATGGCTCAGATGAGGACAAAACTTGGGTTGGTGTTGAAGCATATGAGCGGAGGTACCGAAAAGATAAATGTTATGAATTATTTGACTAAAAATCCACCACCGATTAAGGAGTGCTACTATGAAGAGGATATTTATACAGTGAATGATCAGACATGGGGTTTCTAAGACTACGCCCAAGGTTCTAATTCGGATAATTTGCACCAAGGTCAAGGAAACCAAGGTCGGAACTATGGTAACTACAATCGAGAGGGTCATTATGCCCGATATGGGAACTACAATCATGACAACAACTATAACAAGAACAACTATGGCAATAGAAACAATAGGGGTGGGCCATATGTTCCTCCTCAAAATCAGGAATCTGGTAATAGGGAAACTGCAGGGTAGTATGTCACGTATTGAGGATATGATACAGAAGATGATAAAGAGATTTGATTTAACTGATGAGAATGTGAAGGAGATGCGCACTGAGTTGTTTGGAATCGGCCAGAAAGGTAATGCCTATGTAGTGTTGATAAAGTAGCTTGAGCAGCAGTTTAGTCAGTTGTCTGCTACCGTGAATACATGCTAGTCAGGCACGCTGCCCAGCAACACCATCCAGAATCCAAAAAATGATGGCATTGTATGGTAGTTACAACTCGTGGAGGAAAGTAATCTATTGATCCCCATATGCCATCTGATGTAGAAAAAGGTGATGATGAGATTAAGGTGACTGGAGAGTCCAAGAATGCTACAGAGAATGAAGCGGAGAAAACCCAAAAGGTCATCCCCATGCCTAGACCTCAAACTCCTTTCCCACAGAGGTTAGTGCAGAGGGCTGAAGAAGGAAAATACCACAGATTTATAACTATGTTGAAGCAGCTTTCCATCAATGTCCCTTTGATAGAAGCTTTGGAGAAAATGCATGAATATGCAAAGTTCATGAGGGACTTGGTGACCAAAAAGAGGGTTGTCAGTTTTGAGAATGATGAGATATTGTAGCATTGTAGTGCCATTTCTACAAGGTCACTAGTACAAAAGAAAGAGGATCCTGGAGCTTTCACTATTCCATGCACCATCGGTAAGATGCACTTTGCAAAAGCCTTGTATGATTTGGGTGCCAGCATTAAATTGATGCCATTATCGATTTATAAGAAGTTGGATTTAGGAGCTCCAAAACCAACTGCAATCCACTTACTTATGGCTGAAAAAAAAATTGAAAAGGCCCATTTGAGTGCTTCAAGATGTCTTTGTGAAAGTGGGGCCATTCATTTTTCCGGCAGACTTTGTCATACTTGATTATGAGGTTGAATTTGAGGTCCTCATCATCTTAGAGAGACCATTCCTGGCTACTGGGTGTGCCTTAGTTGATATGGAGAGAGGGCAGATGAAGTTTCGACTGAATAAGGATGAGGTGACCTTTAACGTTTGCAAGTCTGTGAAGCAGGAAAGTAATCTTAAATTGGTATCAATGGTGAGTCACACTTTTGGAAGAGGTGCTGAAGTGTTTAGTAAGGAGAAGTTAGGTGCAGCCTTGTACACGAAGAAGAAGTGCCATGCTCAAAAGATAGAAAAGTGCAAACTAGCTCCTCGTGATCTGGTGTTGTTGTATAAATCAAGGTTGCGCTGTTTTCCAGGCAGATCCAAGTCCCAGTGGATTGGACCATTCAGTGTTACCCAAGTGTCCCCACATGAAGTGGCTGAGCTTGAGAAAAGAAATGAGACAAGGTTCAAAGCCGACCAACGGAGGATAAAAAGCTACATGGGAAATTCTGAGAGTATAAGTGTAGTGATAGAGGCATGGCATCTTGATGCAGTTTGAGTAATCAAGGGGCCTGCGTCGTGCCGTGACTTAAATCAAGCGCTTCTTGAGAGGTGACCCAAGATGTACAATCTAGCCAACTATAGGTTTTTCTTTTCGACTTAGAAGTTTTCTTTGTTTATTTATTTTTGTTATCCTTTAGATAGGTGTTTTATATTCTGTTTTAGTGATGGCTAGATATAGCATAGGCTCTATGTCTAAAAAGTGTCCAAAAAATGTAAAAAGAAAGGTCTAATAGTTGCTACATGTGCAGGGATGAAAAGCCAAATTTTCAGAAAAAAGGACTGTGCGGAGGTCTACGGACCCCATCAATGGTTCGTGGGTCAATCCACAGACCATTAATGGTGTCCATAGATCCCAGGTATGTATCCTAAATTTGTCCAACTGTTGGTGCCTCTAGCAATGCTACCACTACTAATGGTGCAGCAAAAGTTGATGTTAGCACTACTGATGGTGCTAAGATGAGAGATGCGGACACTACTAAGGGTGACTCAAGTGTTGACCCAGCGGGCTCTGGGAAATCGGACCCACTTTTTTGTTGAGAGTTTTTCAACATTATGCGCCACAGGTTTGCTTACCCGATCCTTTATTCTTTACATTTTGTGCATTGGGGACAATTGCACTCTATTTTGTTAGGGTGGGGTAAATGGATTGTGAGTGATAAGGTGAAGTATGAGTAACCCAACTCATAATCCTCTCCTGGGGTTTTCTTGCCTGTATTCTTTTCCCCCAACAGACAATTTAATTTTTGTTGAACCGGCATGTTTAGGAATGTTTGTGTAGGAGTAAGTAGAAAAATGAAAGCATGATGGCATGTAAATCAAAAAAAAAATGATCCCTGTCCAAAAATGTTGAATTGTGCTAGATCTGTAGTCTTGATGAGTTGAATGTGTTGGATCTCAATGTGAAATGATTAGAACTGATTTGATCTCATGACTTAAGCTAAAACTTGAACTGCGTAACTAATAATCTGATAATGAAATGATGTGCCAAGAGTGTGAGAATAGTTGATTGTTCAGACAGTTTTGTGCTAATCTAGAACTTGCCATGTTGGTCCTGCGAGGATAATCTAGGCTAGAAGTTAGGAAGTGATCATAGGCTATTGTTCAAATTAGTCCAATTAAGCCTAAAATGATCTATCCAAATGGTAGCATTATTCCCTTTTGATCCAATTATTTGAGCCTAAAATTGACCAACTCTTTTGATTCACCTAACTCACCTTCCCTAAAAAACATTGTCTTGGCCTCGGTCCCTCCTTGGACATGTGCACCTCGACCTAGGCCAAAAGCCTAATTTGAAGGTGGCTAAGCCCAAAAGTTACCTTGATCTTGGCCCTGGTCGGACATAGGACATTGTGCACCTCAACTAATGCGAAATGCATAAGTTGAGGGTGGCTATGAAAAAGGAAACCAAATGGAAAAAGGGTATGAAAAGAGTTTCATGTTAAAATAAAGGAGAAAGTATGAAAGAGGATGTGACTTTGTGCAAAAGAAGCAAAAGAAAAGTGTGAAAATAAATGAAAGAAAAGAAAGTAAAAGAAAAAGAAGAAAATGAGAAATAAGAGTCAAAAAGTAAAAAAAAATTGCATCCTTGATTGAAAACAGTTAAGGGAAAGAAATTGAGATGAAAAAATTGCCAAAAATAGGTCAAGAAAGAGGTAAATAGCCAATGTAATGTCAAGGAGGGCAAAAAGTCACTAAAAAGTACCTAAATGTACCACACCTGACCCCGAGCCTACGTTACAAGCTAAGAAAAGTCCTATAGTGATCCTAGCAAGTAGTTTGGAGAGTCTAAGCAGTGAAAATAAGGGCAAGCCTATGGTATTGAGCACTAACTGCACTTGAAATTACTTATGAGAGTGAGTGTTGAATGAATCCTTATACTCAAAATCATATTCATTGTGTGAAAAAAGGATTTCGTTTGAAGTAAGGGCACTAGTTATATTGCCGGAAAGTTGGTACTTTGGTGATAGCAAAACAGTGTATGTGGTGTGTTGATTGGTCGATCTTTGTCATATTTTGATCTGCATGAGTTAGCTTGTTGAGTCTAAGAGAAAATATTTGCACTCAAAAAGAGAGTCGGGATAGAGAGCCATGTGATTTCTTGTGCTTGAATGCTTGCTTCTATACAAGTGTCGTTTAGAGTCTTTGTGAGTCGCTTGAGGACAAACAACGAATTGAAGTTGAGGGTGTTGATATACCGTGAGTTTACAGTAATTTTAATATAAATCACTTAAGATTTGTGTGTGTCTAAAGCCATTTTGTATTAGTATTAATGTGTTTTTATCGTGTTTGTAGGAAATAAGTACGGACGTAGGAGTTAGGAGACAACTGAAGAAATGTGCAAAAAAAGCCACCTAAGGATGTGACTTATGGATCATAGGTCCATTCACGGTCCATAAGTGAAGGGTGTAGATCGATGGGCAAGGCTTGGAGGAAAATCAGGAAATTCTTGACCAAGTGTGGAATCATGGTTACAAGTGACGGACTGTAGATTGACATACGGGCCGTCCTACAGTTTCGTCAAATGGTTCAGAGAAGGTGGTTCCAGTCCCTGATTTCAGAAGTCTAAGTATGAAACTACGGAGAAGGACCTACAGACCATGGATCGAGTCATGGTCCGTGTTGTTGAGTCGTCATTTGGTACTGTGAAGTTGGAGATTTGTGAAGCTGAAAAATTGGCTAAGTCTCAAATCACAAAAGGGCCCTATGGACCGTAGGTCAGTACACGGTCCGTAGGTCAGTCTCGTCAATTACAACCGCGTCCAGAAACTCTATTTCCTTATTTCGTTTCCTTTTTAGTTGGGACTTGTTTTTTCTATATATAGGGCATGTAAACCTCGATTTTGGTAGTTAGACATTGTTACTTTTATTCTATTTTTTTTTTTTGGTTTCGGAGATTAACTTGCAATTTTAGCAATTCTTGATTTCCTAGGTTTGTGTTGAAGATTTTGACTTTGAAATTCAAGTTGAGATTTTGGGTTTCTTTTACTTATTACGTAAGTTCATGATTTCTTCATCTGAAAATATGAATTGTGTTCTTGCTACTATAGGTAACTAAATCCACAACTAGGGTTGTGGGACCCATGAGCGATTAAAAAGTATGAATAGTAACTAAGTAATTCTTGAATAGTGTTACTGCATGCATTGATAATTCTTTCGTTAAGAAGTCTATTTAGCGATTGCAAACATTAAAACTCGCCAGGTTGCTACTTGTCGGACCAAGGAGGTAGTCAATAAGAAAAGAATTATCAACATAGATTTAGTGTGATACTATCTAATAGTCTAATGTCAATTGGTGTGAAGGTGAAAACCAAGCCAAACATCAATGTGATATCTAATATGAGGTAACGGAAAGGGTTAGTAAATTATACACACGTAGCTGGACCAAGGTACAGGGTGAAATTCTCTAGTTGCCAGACCAAGGAACTAGAGATACCTAACTTATCACTTTGCATGTAATACACTAGGAAATGATTACTATTATTAGGATTATAGCATTATGAGCTTATAGGGAACACGTGCACCCTAATTACTTTCTCTCATTGATAGCAAAAAAGTTTGAATCATGTTCACTTGTTACTTGACAACAATCAATTGTTTGTTTCACAACCTCCCCCCCCCCCCCCTCCCCTCTTTTACTTACTTGTTTCGTAAATACGTTGACTAAAAGAATATAATCGTAAGTTAAGTTTAAGTCTAAACAATATTCCTCATGGGATCGACCCCAACCTCCAAGTTGGGTTCTTTACTTGATAACGATCGCTTATACTTCTTTAGGGATGTGTAATTTGAGCGTATCAAGTCACCCTCAAGTCCCAGAACTACGTGCCCCGTAGGTTGTAAGTCCCCTCTATGAGCATCATTTTAGTGATCACATAAGCATGCCTCTATAACTTTGGCAACATATATTAGGTCCTCTCGATGGGGCGAATACATCAGACTCTACATTTAGCTCATGTGGTTTTATGTCGGTTATTAGTAGTTCTATTACAATTCAGTCAGATTATGTTGCATTGACCATATTATCAGTATAGTCCAGTACTCAGTCTCAGTATGTTATAACTTGGTCATTGCATTCGGTTTAGTCATGTACAGTACTTTCAGCATCCTTATCATGTTCAGATTATACTATTGCTTTGTTGCTTGTTCGGTAATGATTATTATTCAGATTTACTCTATCTTACATGCTTAGTACCTTTCAAGTACTGACGCATACTCTGCGCTACATCTTCTCGTGATATAGGTTCAGGTCCTCAACAATCAAATAATGCATAGATCGATTTCTGATCTTCAGCTCAGCAACATCAGTGGTGAGTCCTCATTCTTCGAGGACTAGTGACATGATTGTTTTCTCGCTTTTAGCTTTAGTTTCAGTTTTTGCTAGATCTAGCTGGGGCATGTCCTAGTATTTCTAGTCAGTTTAAAGGCTTATATCAGACATAGTTAGTTTTAGCTTTAGTCTTAGAGTTTGACTTTTCATTTGTATTCAAACTCTCAGTTTTCATGTATTTAGACTTAGCATATGGGTATTTCCCCATCATTTCTGTTTTATCATGATTTAGCTTCCGCACATTATGTATGGTTTCAGCTTATATTTAGTATATGATTATGCCAGCAGGGTTAGCTTGGGGTCACTCATGATCCTAGGTCCCGTGTTGCGTCTAGGGAGTAGCCTCAGGGCATGACAGACTTAGTATTAGAGCACTAGGTTTAAGGTATGATCTAATTCCTCATTCTAACTCATTATTTTGCATTTCAGATCATGCCTCCTTGTAGAACTTATGAAAGGGATGCAAATGCATATAATGCTAGCGCAACTCCTCCAGTCCCAAATTAGGATGTTTCGAATGTTAAATTTCAGAACGTTATCCAGTTGGTGGATCAAAGTGTGACCAACCAGAATAATTAGAGGTTCCAGTTCTGGCAAATGCTAATGTTGGGTCAACTGTAGCTAGAATTCAGGATTTTGTTAGGATGAATCTGCCTGAGTTCTTAGGATCGCAGACTAATGAAGATCCTCAAAACTTCATCGATGAGGTTAAAAAGATATTTCGAGTGATGTAGGTAACTGGGAATGATCGGGTTGAGTTGGAATCTTACCAACTTAAGGATGTAGCTCATATCTGGTATACTCAATGGAAAGAGAACATGGGTACAAATGTCGCTTCTATCACTTGGGAATGCTTCAATGAAACCTTTTTGGACAGGTTCTTCCTAAGGGAGTTAAGGGAGGCAAAAGCTCAGGAGTTTATGAATTTGAGGCAGGGTTCTATGACGGTCCAAGAATATATGGGGTATCTGATCTTGTGGAAACAGAATGTAGATATGCCATGTTACTTGAAGATATGAACATCTTTAGGCTCATGACTCATGCTTGGCAAGTTGAGGGTGATAAGCTTAGGGAACAGGCTAAGGAGAATAAGAAGTCTAGAACATGCAACTATGATTATTCTCAACAGAAATCGGGTAATGAAAATCACTCACAGTTTCAGCAGAAGTCTTTATCTCCAGCACCTTCATCAGCTAGTGTTCCATCCTCCAAGTTCTGATATTATCAGAAAGGTAGTACATTAGGCTATAAGTCTCAGGGGAGTATTTCAGGCGCCAGAACCTACCCAACTTGTCCAAAGTGTGGTAAGAACCATCCGGGCGAGTGTCTTGCAGGAAAGGAAGGATGCTTTGGGTATGGTCAGTCTGGTCACAGGTTGAAATATTGTCATTCTAAACAGGGTCACGGAGGCAATAATAGTATAGCTCAATCCATAACTTCAGCACTAGCAGGTTGCCCGACTCAGCAGGGTAACTCATCTGGTACAGGTGGCGGTCAATGCCAAAATAGGTTGTATGCTCTTCAGGCTCGCCAAGATCAAAGAGACTCTCCAGATATAGTCACTGGTACGTTACGAGTCTTTGACTTAGATGTTTATGCTTTGTTAGACCCAAGGGCTACTCTTTCCTGTGTAACTCCTTATATAGCAGTCAACTTCAATACCAGTCCAGAAACTCTCTCAGAACCTTTCTCAGTCTCTACTCCAATCGGTGACCCAGTTATAGCTAGACAGGTATATAGAAATTTCCCTGTCACACTCTCCCAAAAAGTCACCTCAGCAGATATTGTAGAGCTAGAAATGGTAGACTTTGATGTCATTCTAGGCATGGATTGGTTATATACCTATTATGCCTCAGTCGATTTTAGAACTAGGATTGTTCGTTTTCAGTTTCCAGATGAACCAATCTTAGAATGAAAAGGTAGTAGCTGCCTATGGGTCGATTTATTTCTTACCTTAAAGATGATCTTTAAGGGTTGTATCAATCATCTAGTTCAGGTTAAGGATTCAAGCTCTGAGACCCCAACTCTTGAGTCGGCTCCTGTAGTCTATGAGTTCCCAAATGTGTTCCCAGAAGATCTTCTCAAAGTTTCTCCCAAAAGGGAAATCGACTTTGGAATTGATCTCCTTCCAGATACCCAACCTATTTATATTCCTCCTTACAGAATGGCTCCAGCAGAGCTTAAGGAATTGAAAGAACAATTAAAAGACCTTCTAGATAAGGGATTCATCAGACCTAGTATTTCTCCAGTGGGCCAGTATTGTTCGTGAAGAAGAAAGATGTTTCTCTCAGAATGTGCATTGACTATAGGCAGTTGAACAAGGTCATAATCAAGAATAAGTATCCCATCCCCAGGATTGATAACTTGTTTGACCAACTTCAGGGTGCTAGTCATTTCTCAAAGATAGACCTTAGATCGGGTTATCATCACCTAAAATTCAGAGATACTGACATTCTTATGACAACCTTCAGAACACGATATGGTCATTATAAATTCGTAGTTATGTTATTTGTACGAACCAATGCTCCTAAATCTTTCATGGATTTGATTAACAAGGTGTCAAGCAGTACTTGGACTTGTTTGTTATCGTCTTTATTGATGATATCCTTATTTACTCTAGGAATGAGGAAGAACATGTGAATCATTTGAGGGTTGTTCTGCAAATTCTCAAAGATCACCAGTTATTCGCTAAGTTTAGCAAATGTGAGTTTTGGTTGCAATTTGTTGCTTTTCTTGGGCATATTATCTCTAGCAAAGGGATTCAAATGGATTCCCAGAAAATAAAAGCAGTGAAACAATGGCCCAGACCTACCTTTCCTACATATATCAAGAGTTTCTTAGGTCTAGTGGGTTATTACAGAAGGTTTGTGGAAGGATTTTAATCTATAACCTCTCCATTGACTAAGCTGACTCAGAAGAAGGTCAAGTTTCAGTGGTCTGATGACTGTGAGAAAAGCTTCACAGAATTGAAAACTAGGTTGACTACAGCTCCTGTTTTGACTCTACCAGAAGTTTCATACAGTTATGTGATCTGTTGTGATGCATACAGAGTCGGCCTAGGTTGTGTGTCGATGCAGCGAAGTAAGGTTATAGCTTATGCTTCTAGAAAGCTCAAGGTGCATGAGAAGAATTATCCAACTCATGACCTCGAGCTTGCAGCAGTGGTGTTTGTATTTAAAATTTGGAGACACTACTTGTATGGTGTTCACGTGGATGTGTTCACAGACCATAAGAGCCTTCAGTATGTGTTCACCTAGAAAAAGTTAAATCTTCACCAGAAGATAGGGCTAGAGTTCATCAAAGATTATGATATGAGTGTACATAACCATCTGGTAAGGCAAATGTAGTAGCAGATGCTCTTAGCATCTATGTGTAGTGTAGCACATGTTGAGGAAGAAAGAAAGGAACTAGCGAAAGATGTTCACAGACTTGCTCGTCTAAGAGTTCATCTTATGAGCATATCAGATGGTGGTGTAATAGTTCAGAATGGGGCAGAATCTTCTTTGGAAGTGGAGGTGAAGGAAAAGCAAGAAAGTGATCCGATATTGATTCAACTAAAGGATGCAATCCATCAGCAGAGAGTTGAGGTTTTCTCCCAAGGGTGAGATGGTGTACTTCGCTATTAGGGTCAATTATGTGTTCCTAAGGTGAATGATTTGAGACAGCAGATTCTTGCAAAAGCCCATAACTCTAGATATTCTATTCATCCAAGCGCCACTAAGATGTACCGTGATGTGCGGGAAGCCTTTTTGTGGAATGGCATGAAAAGAGATACAACATATTCCGTGGCTAAGTCCCTAATTGTCAGCAAGTCAAGGTAGAACATCAGAAAGTAAGAGGTATGACGCAAGATATCGACATTCCTACATAGAAATGGGAAGTGATCAACATGAACTTCATTACAGGTTTACCTCGTACTCGCACACATCATAACTCTATTTGGGTGATAGTTGATAGAGTCACTAAGTCTGCGCACTTTTTGGTTGTTAAGACTACAAACTTGGTGGAGGACTACGCCAAGTTTTACATTAATGAGATAGTCAAGTTGCATTGGGTTCCTTTGTTTATCATCTCAGATAAAAGTCCTTAGTTTACCTCTCATTTCTGGAAGTTGTTTCAGAATGGTCTTGGTACTCATGTTAATCTTAGCACAGCATTTCATCCGCATATGGATGGTCAAGCAGAGTGTACCATTCAGACCTTATAGGACATATTGAGAGCTTGCATGATTAATTTCAAGGGTAGTTGGGATGATCATCTTTCTATTATAGAGTTTGCCTACAATAATAGTTATCATTCCAGCATTCAGATGGCCCCTTATGTGGCATTATATGGGCGTAGATGTAGATATCCAGTTGGTTGGTTTGAAATAGGTGAAGCAGCCTTGATAGGGCCAGATTTAGTTGATGATTGTATGGAGAAAGTGCAACTCATTAGAGATACACTTAAGACAGCCCAGAGTCACCAGAAGTCCTATGCAGATGTAAGGAGAAGGGAACTAGAGTTCTAAGTTGATGATTGGGTTTCCTTGAAAGTGTCGCCTATGAAAGGGGTGATGAGATTTGGCAAGAAAGGGAAGCTTAGTCCTAGATATGTAGGCCCTTACAAAGTCTTGAAAAGGATTGGTAAGCTAACTTATAAGTTAGAGTTGCTAACAAAACTAGGAGCAGTACATCTGATTTCCACATTTCGCTGTTTAAGAAGTGTGTGGGTGATCCAGCATCTATCGTACCTTTAGAAAGTGTGGTTGTGAAGGATACTCTCACTATGAAGAGGTACCAGTTGAAATCTTTGATCGTCAGGTTCGAAGGTTAAGAAACAAAGAAGTCGCTTCAGTCAAGGTTTTGTAGAGGAGTCAGTCCGTAGAGGGAGCTACTAGGGAAGCAGAAGCAACCATAAATGCCAAGTATCCTCACCTCTTTCCTTTCGATTCCATTCCATCTTGAGGTAATAGTTCCTCGTCAGTTTTTTAGTCATTCATGCGTAAATTAAGTCTTAGTATTATGTTCCTTCAGTTTGTACTTGCATTTTCAACGTATTTGCATGTTATTGAAACTTAGTTTAGTCAAAAATCAATTTCCAATGTCTAGTGGTAAAGGTTGCAGTTCTCTCCATCTATTTCAGCTAGTTAGTCTTCACTCGAAGATGAATGTTCCCAAGGGGAGAACAATGTAACACCTTGTATCTGAAAACAAACCCCATTGCAGATTTCCAGAAGTTACAGGTGCAACCCACGGTTGCCACCCATAGACCGTAGGGTGACCCATGGCCCGTGTTGGTGGTCCATGGTTTGCATCTGCCACCCCTCAGACTCAGCCCAAAAAATTTAGCCAATTATTGACCCACGACCGGACCATAGGTTAGGTCACGGACCGTGGTTTGTGTCCATGGATCAGACCCTCAGAATCCAGCTTCAGTCCCGATTGATGGTTAAGTAACACGGACCATCAATCGATCGATAGTTCATCGGTCTCGTCCTTCGGTGACCCTGACAGCAATTAAGTCAAGGGTCTTTTGGTCTTTTCCTTGTGCGTTGGACCCCTAAACTACATCGTTTAAACCCTAAAATACGTTGTTTTGGTCAGATTTAGCCTACAAACATACCTAGAACCCCTCTAAGTCAGATCATTCTTCAAAACTTAGGAAAATTAGAGCGTAACATGAGAAATAGGACAAGAACCCTAGTTCAACAACGTAGAAAGGTTCCAACAGTTCCAGCCTTGAAATCAAAAGATTTCTCTGTGGAATTCATCACCAGGTATGTGTAATTTCACTAGTGGGTTCCTTTCACCTATTAGGTCCCTAGAATTCATTCATAATCTTGATTTCCTTAATATTATCTAGACTTAGGGTTTCTTGAATGTTAGAATTGATTGGGTTTTAGCTGTTAGAGTGATCCAAATCGTATTATCATGAATTCAGTATCATTATTGCCCAGGTTCATGCATAAACTCAGAACCGTAGCTATGTAGTTCTTTTAGTTCATGAATTACACATGCTATGCCAGTTAATTCAGTTATATATAGTTATGCCTTAGTTTTCAAATGAATTATTATCAACATATTAATGTTGCATTCTCATTTTTCATGTTAGTATTTTGAGCTATCCAGTATTACAACATTTCAGTCATAAAGTGTTAATTACTTAATCATATGGGAAGCTTCATACCGAGTGGACTAGGGTCACTCACCCTCAAGTCCCAGAACTATGTTCCCCGTAGGTTGTAAGTCCCCTCTGTAGGAATCATTATAGTGATCATGCCAGCATGCCTCTATTCCTTTGGCAGGGTATATTGGATCATCTCGATGAGGAGTATACATTGGACTCCATATTTAGCTCATATGGTTTTATGTCGATTATTAGTAGCTCCCTTATAGTTCAATCAGATTCCATTGCATTGACCATATTATCAATATAGTTCAGTACTTAGTCTCAACATGTTATAACTTGGTCACTACATTCGATTTAGTCATGTACAGTACTTTCAGCATCCTTATCATGTTCAAATTATACTACTGCTTTGTTGCTTGTTCGGTAATGATTATTATTCAACTTTACCGTATCCTACATGATCAATACCTTTCACGTACTGACGCATACTCTGCGCTACATCTTCTCGTGATGTAGGTTCAAGTCCTTAGTAGTCAGATAATGCATAGATCGGTTTTCGATCTTCAGTTGAGCAACATCAGTGGTGAGTCCTCATTCTTCGAGAACTAGTGCCATGATTGTTTTCTTGCTTTTAGTTTTAGTTTCAGTTTTTGCTAGATCTAGCTGGGGCATGTCCCATCATTTCTAGTCAGTTTAGAGGCTTATATCAGACAAAGTTAATTTTAGCTTTAGTCTTAGAGTTTGACTTTACATTTATATTCAAACTCTCAGTTTTCATATATTCAGACTTAGTATATAGGTATTTCCCCATCATTTCAGTTTTATGATGATTAGCTTCCGCATAGTATGTATGGTTTCAGTATATCTTTAGTATGCTTATGATGATGCCAGCAGGGTTAGCTTGGGGTCACTCGTAATCCTAGGTCCCGTTTTGCGTCCAAGGGGTAGCCTCAAGGCTTGACAGATTGAACCCTAATCCCCTTAAATTACGCTTATCCACCTTGCTTCCTCTTTCAAAAGATGTTCATACAAATCAACAACTCCCCCATCTACTTCCTCCTTCTCCACATGGCTCACCCCATTTACCATATTCGGCTCTATATAGTTCCTTCTCCTACTTGCGACTTTATTTTAGGATAATTAGGAAACAAAAACTACCCTTAATTAAAATAGTGAATTTTTAAATAGAAGGGCAGACTTTTGTGGACCTTTTTTAGTAAATAAGTAGGACCAAACATGGATAAAATATTGATATTGTCATTAAATAATTGTAAAAAAAAGAAGGAATATGTCATTCTTTTAGGATTTAACTGAAAAGAAAAATGTGTCCCAATCTTTTATGTAAAACATTTCTTGGGTGTTTTGGGGTGTGGATAGGGGCTGTTCTCGGGTGGGGTGGGGGTTAGGATGGAAAAATTTTAGGTTATTTTTGAGTTTTTTTTTTTTTTGGTTGGATAGGGGTGAAGGGCATTTTTTTTAACAAAAAAAAAAAAGTTATTAAAAAAATTTTAATAGTGGGAGGGGGTGTCCCTGTGGGGTGGGTGGGGTGAGGTAGGGGTAAGGTGGGCAATTTTTTTTTTAATTTTTTTTTTGAATTTTTTTTTTTTTTGGGTGGGATGAGGGGAAGATGGGGGTACAAGTAAAAAAATTAATTTTTTTTTTGTATGAAAAAATATTTTTTAAAAAATAATAATATAAAGGTGGGGTGGAGTGAGGTAGTAGGGATTGATGTATTAACAATTTAGCTTTGATTTAACACTTTTTAAACTTTAGAAAATTAAAGTGGGTTACAATCATTTTATCCAAACCATATTTGACCAAATCAATATTTACCCATATTTTATTGGGTGGATTGTGATCCAATCTATTTTAACTCAATTCATACTCAATCCATCCAAAGCTGATTCAATCCACTCATTTGTCGCCTAGTAAAATGTGATCTGATACCTTCTTCTTCCCTTGGTCTGGGAGGTAGGCTATGTAGGCGACAATTGTTAATAGGTTGCTCGATCAGGCCAAATAACTGATTAGTTGTATGCTTGAGATTTTAATAAGACCTTCTCCCTCTTGGAAATTGGCTAATCAAAAGGAGCAAGGAAAGGAGAAAGGAGTTGTCCCCCCTTCTCTGGTAACCCTCCGCCATATAGTTAGAAAAAGAAGGAGCGGAGAAGGAAGACCAACCGTTTTACTTTGGAACATGACATGGTTGTCCAGTCAGAAAGACAACCTCACTTATTCTTGCCTTAATCATGGGAGGTAAGACAAGAAATGTGTTGAGGCCCAACAAGTTGTTGACTATCTTATAAATAAGAAGGCGTTAGCGGACCGACTTGACAAGAGCCCCTTTGCTCTATTTAACTTGGTATGCACTCCTTCTAGCCCTGCGAAAACATATTCGGACACGCGCTCTACTCATATTGGTATTAGAAGCCCCCAGAGCAGGCCTGGAAGACTATGAGTCCCACCTTTTACGTGCGAGCCGAACGTCGTAGGTGCGCAAGAGTACTTCGCGCCACAACCATCTCTTTTTTTAGGTCCTGGAACCAAAAAATGGGGGGTACCATATTGGGCAGAAGATGATCCAAAAGGCGAAGGCTCACCCAGCTGAATGAAAGAGGTGAGATAAGCGAGCGGACCTACTCGAAGGAAGGAACAAGAAGGGGGTTGGGGGTGCTTTTGTATAATCTCTAATCCGAGTCTTACCCCTATATATGTGGAAATTCTGCTAAAGACCTCCTCTCCTTATAGTCAAGTGGCTTTCATCTCCTTTATTAAACCCTCCCCTTTTAATAATAAGAAGGTAAGCATCAAAGCCCAGAAAACCAACCTATACTTAGTTACGGATATAGTAGGTCCCCTTTTTTTTTTACTATATGAAATCAACACTTTGACACCTGAGATTCCGTAACAAGTAGATACTTTCGGAAGTAGCCTTATAGTCTTGCTTATTCATCCTTGGGGAATTGAACTCCCTTGAAATACGAAAACTCCTGCAGGTCCCTCCATTCCCTTCGCCTTACATGGACTTGAAAGAGTACCTAAGGCGAATTAGTGGTCTATTTTAAAAAAAAAAAAAAGATTTTCTTTACCATAACTTTTAGACAGCTAACAGCTAAGCCACTAATCATACAACTACTAAAATAAAGTTGGTCACTACTGAGACAACTCATAAAAGTCATTTCAGGTTCAAGGGTTGCTACTTTAACTGCCAAAGGAGCGGGGCAACTCGAGTTAGACAAGAGGCATTGATGTAATTTCAAAGATGCTCGACCGGACCCAATAACCAGATAGAAGACAAGCCCCACTGTGATACCTCATGCAAGTTATAGTTAATGACCTGAAAGAACTAGCTTCTTGCTATCAAGCATGTCTTAGCCTTAGTTTACGAGGAAGCTTTCGATCAGTTTCGGGTCAAATAGGAAGAACTAAAAGATTCCACCTCTAGAAAGTGCCTACACCTAATGGCTTAAGTCGTTCTTCCCATTTGCTCGTTGAACCATCATGCAAAGGTATGATCAAAGAAAAGAAAGTAGAGGTAGTTACATGAATTCATACTAGGGTTGGACAATTATTATTTCAAATACAAATTATGAATGGTGAACAATTAAGCGTTGAATTGAATGGATGAATCTAATTTTACATGGTATGGAACCTTATAGAAATCTCATGCTCACTTGTAGTAAGTCGCATATTCCCATGTAAGAGAGAATCCACAAAATTTGATAACGATTGTTATAAGAAGGCTACTCAAATGAGATTTTATGCGTCAATCGTTATTCCAATGGATGAACCTGATATGTGGAATCGTACAGAACTACTTCATGTTGAACGTCCTAACTATGATCCAAAGAGAGGTAAACTATCCGGAAACAGAATAAAATAACCTAATAAACTTAAAGTCTTAAAAAGAAAAGCAATTGATGAAAAAAAAAAAAGAGAAAAAAAAATACTCTACATCAAATGAAACACATGGTGTAATCATAGATGTTACCAAATTGAGTCAGAAATGGAAGTTAGGAAGGTATAGCAAGTGTTTGTATATTGGTCACAACAAAATAACTTGCAAGAAGAACAGTTATTCCCAAAATTCAATAACTCCATCTCAAACTATCCCACTCAAATAAGTAATTCATTTTGAGCCCACTTCCTTGGTTTGACATATAAATAAATCTCCAAGACCAATAAAAGTATGAAGTCTTTAATAGAAATGATTCAATGTGTTGTCTCTTAACATTGTATACGTTATTTTTATTCACAACCAAGAAGAACAATGGAGGATAATTTGTCTCATAGGTCTGCACAAGCTCATGTTTGCAACATCATGATAAATGCTGAGAAATATATGTAACATGTAAGAAACTGTATTAGATTACAAAGTTTTCAAGATACAAGTGCTACAATGTGGAAGGTTTAATACATGGAAAAGAGATTAATGTGGAAGAAAATAGAAGCAATTAACAATTGAGAATTACAACAAGATTTGTTTAATTTTGGTAGCTACTTGTTTTT